>JAGFBZ010001699.1:0-32500 GCA_018398805.1 Hirundichthys speculiger
TGGTTCTAGTCAGGACCAGTGCAGAGACCTCAGGACTGGACTAATATGGTCGTATCTCCTGGTTCTAGTCAGGACCAGTGCAGAGACCTCAGGACTGGACTAATATGGTCGTATCTCCTGGTTCTAGTCAGGACCAGTGCAGAGACCTCAGGACTGGACTAATATGGTCGTATCTCCTGGTTCTAGTCAGGACCAGTGCAGAGACCTCAGGACTGGACTAATATGGTCGTATCTCCTGGTTCTAGTCAGGACCAGGTGCAGAGACCTCAGGACTGGACTAATATGGTCGTATCTCCTGGTTCTAGTCAGGACCGGTGCAGAGACCTCAGGACTGGACTAATATGGTCGTATCTCCTGGTTCTAGTCAGGACCAGTGCAGAGACCTCAGGACTGGACTAATATGGTCGTATCTCCTGGTTCTAGTCAGGACCAGTGCAGAGACCTCAGGACTGGACTAATATGGTCGTATCTCCTGGTTTCTAGTCAGGACCGGTGCAGAGACCTCAGGACTGGACTAATATGGTCGTATCTCCTGGTTCTAGTCAGGACCAGTGCAGAGACCTCAGGACTGGACTAATATGGTCGTATCTCCTGGTTCTAGTCAGGACCAGTGCAGAGACCTCGGGACTGGACTAATATGGTCGTATCTCCTGGCTCTAGTCCGGACCAGTGCAGAGACCTCAGGACTGGACTAATGGGTCGTATCTCCTGGTTCTAGTCAGGACCGGTGCAGAGACCTCAGGACTGGACTAATATGGTCGTATCTCCTGGTTCTAGTCAGGACCAGTGCAGAGACCTCAGGACTGGACTAATATGGTCGTATCTCCCTGGTTCTAGTCAGGACCGGTGCAGAGACCTCAGGACTGGACTAATACGGTCGTATCTCCTGGTTCTAGTCAGGACCGGTGCAGAGACCTCAGGACTGGACTAATATGGTCGTATCTCCTGGTTCTAGTCAGGACCAGTGCAGAGACCTCAGGACTGGACTAATATGGTCGTATCTCCTGGTTCTAGTCAGGACCAGTGCAGAGACCTCAGGACTGGACTAATGTGGTCGTATCTCCTGGTTCTAGTCAGGACCGGTGCAGAGAGACCTCAGGACTGGACTAATACGGTCGTATCTCCTGGTTCTAGTCAGGACCGGTGCAGAGACCTCAGGACTGGACTAATATGGTCGTATCTCCTGGTTCTAGTCAGGACCAGTGCAGAGACCTCAGGACTGGACTAATATGGTCGTATCTCCTGGTTCTAGTCAGGACCGGTGCAGAGACCTCAGGACTGGACTAATATGGTCGTATCTCCTGGTTCTAGTCAGGACCGGTGCAGAGACCTCAGGACTGGACTAATACGGTCGTATCTCCTGGTTCTAGTCAGGACCGGTGCAGAGACCTCAGGACTGGACTAATATGGTCGTATCTCCTGGTTCTAGTCAGGACCGGTGCAGAGACCTCAGGACTGGACTAATATGGTCGTATCTCCTGGTTCTAGTCAGGACCGGTGCAGAGACCTCAGGACTGGACTAATATGGTCGTATCTCCTGGTTCTAGTCAGGACCGGTGCAGAGACCTCAGGACTGGACTAATATGGTCGTATCTCCTGGTTCTAGTCAGGACCGGTGCAGAGACCTCAGGACTGGACTAATATGGTCGTATCTCCTGGTTCTAGTCAGGACCAGTGCAGAGACCTCAGGACTGGACTAATATGGTCGTATCTCCTGGTTCTAGTCAGGACCGGTGCAGAGAGACCTCAGGACTGGACTAATATGGTCGTATCTCCTGGTTCTAGTCAGGACCGGTGCAGAGACCTCAGGACTGGACTAATACGGTCGTATCTCCTGGTTCTAGTCAGGACCGGTGCAGAGACCTCAGGACTGGACTAATATGGTCGTATCTCCTGGTTCTAGTCAGGACCGGTGCAGAGACCTCAGGACTGGACTAATATGGTCGTATCTCCTGGTTCTAGTCAGGACCGGTGCAGAGACCTCAGGACTGGACTAATATGGTCGTATCTCCTGGTTCTAGTCAGGACCGGTGCAGAGACCTCAGGACTGGACTAATATGGTCGTATCTCCTGGTTCTAGTCAGGACCGGTGCAGAGACCTCAGGACTGGACTAATATGGTCGTATCTCCTGGTTCTAGTCAGGACCGGTGCAGAGACCTCAGGACTGGACTAATGTGGTCGTATCTCCTGGTTCTAGTCAGGACCGGTGCAGAGACCTCAGGACTGGACTAATATGGTCGTATCTCCTGGTTCTAGTCAGGACCAGTGCAGAGACCTCAGGACTGGACTAATATGGTCGTATCTCCTGGTTCTAGTCAGGACCGGTGCAGAGACCTCAGGACTGGACTAATACGGTCGTATCTCCTGGTTCTAGTCAGGACCGGTGCAGAGACCTCAGGACTGGACTAATATGGTCGTATCTCCTGGTTCTAGTCAGGACCGGTGCAGAGACCTCAGGACTGGACTAATATGGTCGTATCTCCTGGTTCTAGTCAGGACCGGTGCAGAGACCTCAGGACTGGACTAATATGGGTCGTATCTCCTGGTTCTAGTCAGGACCGGTGCAGAGACCTCAGGACTGGACTAATATGGTCGTATCTCCTGGTTCTAGCCAGGACCAGTGCAGAGACCTCAGGACTGGACTAATACGGTCGTATCTCCTGGTTCTAGTCAGGACCGTGCAGAGACCTCAGGACTGGACTAATATGGTCGTATCTCCTGGTTCTAGTCAGGACCAGTGCAGAGACCTCAGGACTGGACTAATATGGTCGTATCTCCTGGTTCTAGTCAGGACCAGGTGCAGAGACCTCAGGACTGGACTAATACGGTCGTATCTCCTGGTTCTAGTCAGGACCGGTGCAGAGACCTCAGGACTGGACTAATATGGTCGTATCTCCTGGTTCTAGTCAGGACCGGTGCAGAGACCTCAGGACTGGACTAATATGGTCGTATCTCCTGGTTCTAGTCAGGACCAGTGCAGAGACCTCAGGACTGGACTAATATGGTCGTATCTCCTGGTTCTAGTCAGGACCGGTGCAGAGACCTCAGGACTGGACTAATATGGTCGTATCTCCTGGTTCTAGTCAGGACCGGTGCAGAGACCTCAGGACTGGACTAATATGGTCGTATCTCCTGGTTCTAGTCAGGACCAGTGCAGAGACCTCAGGACTGGACTAATATGGTCGTATC
Organism: Hirundichthys speculiger; assembly: GCA_018398805.1. Lineage (NCBI taxonomy): Eukaryota > Metazoa > Chordata > Actinopteri > Beloniformes > Exocoetidae > Hirundichthys > Hirundichthys speculiger. The sequence continues at coordinate 3,191 of JAGFBZ010001699.1, forward strand.
TCCTGGTTCTAGTCAGGACCAGGTGCAGAGACCTCAGGACTGGACTAATATGGTCGTATCTCCTGGTTCTAGTCAGGACCGGTGCAGAGACCTCAGGACTGGACTAATATGGTCGTATCTCCTGGTTCTAGTCAGGACCGGTGCAGAGACCTCAGGACTGGACTAATATGGTCGTATCTCCTGGTTCTAGTCAGGACCGGTGCAGAGACCTCAGGACTGGACTAATATGGTCGTATCTCCTGGTTCTAGTCAGGACCGGTGCAGAGACCTCAGGACTGGACTAATATGGTCGTATCTCCTGGTTCTAGTCAGGACCAGTGCAGAGACCTCAGGACTGGACTAATGTGGTCGTATCTGGTTCTAGTCAGGACCGGTGCAGAGACCTCAGGACTGGACTAATGTGGTCGTATCTCCTGGTTCTAGTCAGGACCGGTGCAGAGACCTCAGGACTGGACTAATATGGTCGTATCTCCTGGTTCTAGTCAGGACCGGTGCAGAGACCTCAGGACTGGACTAATATGGTCGTATCTCCTGGTTCTAGTCAGGACCGGTGCAGAGACCTCAGGACTGGACTAATATGGTCGTATCTCCTGGTTCTAGTCAGGACCGGTGCAGAGACCTCAGGACTGGACTAATATGGTCGTATCTCCTGGTTCTAGTCAGGACCGGTGCAGAGACCTCAGGACTGGACTAATATGGTCGTATCTCCTGGTTCTAGTCAGGACCGGTGCAGAGACCTCAGGACTGGACTAATATGGTCGTATCTCCTGGTTCTAGTCAGGACCAGTGCAGAGACCTCAGGACTGGACTAATATGGTCGATCTCCTGGTTCTAGTCAGGACCGGTGCAGAGACCTCAGGACTGGACTAATATGGTCGTATCTCCTGGTTCTAGTCAGGACCAGTGCAGAGACCTCAGGACTGGACTAATATGGTCGTATCTCCTGGTTCTAGTCAGGACCGGTGCAGAGACCTCAGGACTGGACTAATATGGTCGTATCTCCTGGTTCTAGTCAGGACCAGGTGCAGAGACCTCAGGACTGGACTAATATGGTCGTATCTCCTGGTTCTAGTCAGGACCGGTGCAGAGACCTCAGGACTGGACTAATGGGTCGTATCTCCTGGTTCTAGTCAGGACCGGTGCAGAGACCTCAGGACTGGACTAATATGGTCGTATCTCCTGGTTCTAGTCAGGACCGGTGCAGAGACCTCAGGACTGGACTAATATGGTCGTATCTCCCTGGTTCTAGTCAGGACCGGTGCAGAGACCTCAGGACTGGACTAATATGGTCGTATCTCCTGGTTCTAGTCAGGACCGGTGCAGAGACCTCAGGACTGGACTAATATGGTCGTATCTCCTGGTTCTAGTCAGGACCGGTGCAGAGACCTCAGGACTGGACTAATATGGTCGTATTTCCTGGTTCTAGTCAGGACCGGTGCAGAGACCTCAGGACTGGACTAATATGGTCGTATCTCCTGGTTCTAGTCAGGACCAGTGCAGAGACCTCAGGACTGGACTAATATGGTCGTATCTCCTGGTTCTAGTCAGGACCGGTGCAGAGACCTCAGGACTGGACTAATATGGTCGTATCTCCTGGTTCTAGTCAGGACCGGTGCAGAGACCTCAGGACTGGACTAATATGGTCGTATCTCCTGGTTCTAGTCAGGACCAGTGCAGAGACCTCAGGACTGGACTAATATGGTCGTATCTCCTGGTTCTAGTCAGGACCGGTGCAGAGACCTCAGGACTGGACTAATATGGTCGTATCTCCTGGTTCTAGTCAGGACCGGTGCAGAGACCTCAGGACTGGACTAATATGGTCGTATCTCCTGGTTCTAGTCAGGACCGGTGCAGAGACCTCAGGACTGGACTAATATGGTCGTATCTCCTGGTTCTAGTCAGGACCGGTGCAGAGACCTCAGGACTGGACTAATATGGTCGTATCTCCTGGTTCTAGTCAGGACCAGTGCAGAGACCTCAGGACTGGACTAATATGGTCGTATTTCCTGGTTCTCTAGGACCGGTGCAGAGACCTCAGGACTGGACTAATATGGTCGTATCTCCTGGTTCTAGTCAGGACCGGTGCAGAGACCTCAGGACTGGACTAATGGGTCGTATCTCCTGGTTCTAGTCAGGACCGGTGCAGAGACCTCAGGACTGGACTAATATGGTCGTATCTCCTGGTTCTAGTCAGGACCAGTGCAGAGACCTCAGGACTGGACTAATATGGTCGTATCTCCTGGTTCTAGTCAGGACCGGTGCAGAGACCTCAGGACTGGACTAATATGGTCGTATCTCCTGGTTCTAGTCAGGACCAGTGCAGAGACCTCAGGACTGGACTAATATGGTTAAGCCTGGGTTCAGAGCCCAGTGATCAGGCCGTTACAGTAGTCTAACCTGGTGGAGACCAACACATGGATTAGTCTTTCTAAATCTGGTTTAGACACTATTCCCTTGATTCTGGCAATGTTTTTTAGATTGTAAAAAGCTGCTGATGTTATTGCTATAATCCGGCTGTTAAAGTTCATGTCTGAATCCAATATTACCCTTAAATTTCTGACCTGATTTTTAGGTTCTAGAGAGAGAATCTCAAGGTGACTGATAACACTTTATCCTTGTTTCTGTGGGCCACAGACAATGATTTCAGTTTTGTCTGAGTTTAGCTGGAGAAAGTTGTTTTGCGTCCACACTGATCTGTACGATGCAGTGACACCATGAATCTACAGGCCCATGTTCTCCTGCTGTCAGTGACACGTAGATCTGAGGATCATCTGCATAGTTGTGGGAGGACCCGAATCCCAATGGAAGCATGTACAGATGGAACAACAGGGGTCCCAGGATTGACCCCTGGGGAACCCCACAGGTCATGGCCATTATGTCTGAGACACAGTTACCAATTTCAACAGAGTATCTCTGTCCGTGAACCAGTTTAAAGCAGTGAGAGCAGAGATGAAGAAGGTGGAGGAGTTTAAGAACTTAGGATCAACAGTCCAGAGCAACAGAGAACGAAGAAAAGAGGTGAAGAAGCATGTTGGAGCAGGTTGGAACGGGTGGAGAAAGGAGTGATAAAAGAGTTCATCGGAATGAAAGTAAAGGTGTAGAGGATGTTGGTGAGACCTGAGATGTTGCTGGTTCAGAGACCGAGGTCCTGAGGAGAAGACAGGAGGTCCAGAAAACGTTTCTGTAGATCCGTTGAACTAAACCAGAAATATTACAACAGATAAAGACGACTAGTCATCTCATTTCCAGCTAAACTCAGATTTCCTCAGGTGTTTTGACAAAATCAGTTTTCTGCTTCAGTGGACGGTTTGTTGGGAAAATCTTCTCACCAGATTTGACTCACAGAACTTTGGTTCCTCCCTCTTACTCATTCTTTGTACTGGTATCGGTAGTTTTATTAATCCTGTCAAAAATTCATGCACACGCAGAGAGAATCAAACAGTTACGCATCCCACAATGCTGTTCAGCAGTCCAGTGGTGGCAGAAGAGTTTTTAAATTCAATTCAATTCAATTTTATTAGCGGTGCACGATAACTATCGCGCCGATAACAGGAAATGATGACATCATCCCGATAAGTCCGATATCACGACAAATATCCCTGATAACATTTATATTTCTGTCAACACAGCAGTGTCTCGCTCCCTCTGAGCCTTGAATGACCAGCAGTGAATGTTATGTTCAAGTAACGTCGGCATAATCAGAAAAACGATTACTCAATCAGGAAAATCAAGAATACCCCCTCATGCCAGAAAACAACTCGTTAACTCGTCATAATTTTAGTAGTTGCTGACTTTAATTGATATTTGCAGTATTTTCCCACATGTTACACATAAAAAAGAAAAAACAGAAAAGGCTGAAAGAACGACTAGCAAACGAGGGAACGTGGGAATTTACGTTACACCTTGAATGCAGCCTGCAGCACAGTGCTGATCACAACAAACATGGCGGCGTGGAACTTCGTTAAAGTTTCAGAAGAAGATAGTTTGGTGGTTATTTGTGACGAATCCTCCGAGTGAATTCTACGAGGAGGGAAGCACAAGCTTTAATACGTAAAACCTGATCAGCCACCTACAACATAACAATCGCTTCCATGGAGTTTTGAAATCGCGCTAACGCGAGCTAACGGAAGCTAATGCTAACGTGCGCAAGCCAGCAGCAGTCTCTCCTCTCCCTCATTCCTCTCATCTAAAGCTTCCATGAGATTAAAAAATAAAAACTACTGAACCTCATTTACTTTAATTAAAGGTATTAATTTAAATGGAACCACAAGCCAAAATCCTTTAAATGTTAATCTTTTTCAGTTAGTAATTCTGATGCATGTATTTCCATCAGTTCAAGGAGCCTTTATTTTTATATCAGTCAGTAATGAACCTTATTTAAGTTAATGTGAGATATCAAATAGGTTTGTTTGATAGCTTTATGAAAATGTTTGAGAGGCTTGACAATAGTTTTATATTGGAAAAAATAAATATCTGTTCATTTAAAGAGTCAAAACTATTTTTGGTTTTGTTGATAGTATTGATGTAATGATCTTAGGTATATGTGTGTGTTATCGGTTATCGGTATTGGTTTTAAAAAACAGTTATCGTGCATCCCTAAATTTTATTTATATAGCGTCTGTTACAATGTCCATTGTCTCCAGGTTTACAGAGACCAGATAACGACCCTCGAGCAAATATCATTAACTAAAATGATAATATTAAATCCAAATCCAAATCAAGGATAAATGTATTCATCCTGCATCTCTGTGACCTGATGGCAGCAGCTTCAGCTCTGCAGAGAGGATGAGAACAGTCGCTAGCTCTATGACAGCGACCTCGCTGCACCTCCGTAGTCCAACCTCTCCTTATTCTTCAGAGAGAAACCCCAACCAGCAAATAAAAGAGAATGTTAAAGCAGACTCAATAAAAGACCAATAAAACATTTTCATGAGATGCTTGTCAACTAGGGGTGAGTATCGGCAAGAACCTCGCAATACGATATGTATCATGATACGATATTATCACGGTATCGCGATGTCACGATATATTCAATATTCTACCCAGTTAATATCAAAATTTAAAGTAGAGATGAAAAATCAAGTTGCTGTATATGTTCATCAGATGATGTTGATCATTCAGAGGATGAATTGAGTCAAAACTATTTATTGTTTATTATTAGTGTTTTTGAAAAAATGGATATTAGGAGCTGAAAAATCAATATTATATTGGGCGGCTGAAAATCGCGATATATTGCCAAAAAAAAAAATGTTCACACCCCTATTGTCAGCGTTAAAACTCCACAGTTTGTGATAAAAATACACGACAGGCTTGAGCACATACAGCATCAATACTGGCATCAAAGTTAAAGGTGTCATCAATTATCGTCCATAAGAGCTTGAACCGATGCTCCACCTCAACAGCCGGGTCGTGGATCAGCAAAGGGGGATGAATCCTCCCTTAACCCTCAATTTTAACCCTCAATCTCAACCTCAATCTCAACCTCAATCTCAACCTCAATCTCAACCCTCGATCTCAACCCTCGATCTCAACCCTCGATCTCAACCAACCCTCAAAACCCTCAATCCAACCCTCAATCTCAACCCTCAATTTTAACCCTCAATCTCAACCCTCAAGCAAACCCTCAATCTCTCAACCCTCAATCTCAACCCTCAAAAACCCCCTCAATCTCAACCCTCAATTTAACCCTCAATCTCAAAACCCTCAACAAGAAATCCTCAATCTCAACCCTCAATCAACCCAACCTCAACCCCCAATCTTAACCCTCAATCTCAACCCTCAATCAACCCTCAATCTCAACCCTCAACCAAAACCCTCAACAAAACCCTCAACCCTCAACCCAATCCCTCAACCCAATCAACCCTCAATCTCAACCCTCAATCCCAATCAACCCTCAATCCCCAAGCAACCTCAATTTTAACCCTCAAGCCTCAACCCTCAATCAACCCTCAATCTCAACCCTCAATCTCAACCCTCAATCCAACCTCAATCTCAACCCTCAACCTCAACCAACTCAACCCTCAATCTCAACCCTCAATCTCAACCCTCAATCTCAACCCTCAAGCTCAACCCTCAATCTAAAACCCTCAATCAACCCTCAATCAACCTCAACCAACCCTCAATCCAACCAACCCTCAATCCCGCAAAACCCTCAATCTCAACCCTCAATCAACCCGCAAGCGCAACCCTCAATCAACCCCAATCTCAACCCCGCAACCCTCAAACCCTCAATCTCAACCCTCAATCTCAACCCTCAATTTTAAACCCTCAATCTGAACCCTCAAGGGGAACCCGCAATCAACCCTCAATCTCAACCCTCAATCTCAATTGCCCCCTCAATCCCGCAAGCGCAACCCTCAATTTTAACCCGCAAACCCTCAATTTTAACCCTCAATCAACCCTCAAGCGCAACCCTCAAGGGGAACCCAATCAACCCTCAATCTCAACCCTCAAGCTCAAGCCTCAATCTCAACCCTCAATCTTAACCCTCAATCTCAACCCTCAATCTCAACCCAAGGGGAAACCCTCGATTTAACCCTCAATTTTAACCCGCAAGCAACCGCAAGAACCCTCAATCCAACCGCAAGCTCAACCGCAATCGCAACCCTCAATCAACCCGCAAGCAACCCTCAATTTCAACCCGCAAGCGCCAACCCGCAAGCGCAACCCGCAAGGGGAACCCTCAAGGGAAACCTCAAAACCCGCAATCTCAACCCTAATCAACCCTCAAGGCAACCCTCAATCGCAACCCTCAAGCTCAACCCAATCTCAACCAACAATCTCAACCCGCAAGAACCCTCAACCCTCAACCCTCAATCGCAACCCGCAATGCAACCCTCAATCTCAACCGCAATCAACCCGCAACAAGGGCAACCCGCAATCCCAAACCCAAGCGCAACCCAAGCTCAACCCTCAATTAACCCTCAACGGAACCCTCAAGGCAACCGCAAGCCAACCGCAATAACCCGCAAGCGGAAAGCAATCTCAACCCTCAAGCGGAACCCTCAATCTCAACCCTCAAGCTTAACCCTCAAGCGCAACCCTCAAGCAACCCGCAATCGCAACCCGCAATCAAACCCTCAACCTCAATCTCAACCCTCAATCTCAACCCTCAATTTTAACCCTCAATTTTAACCCTCAATTTTAACCCTCAATCTTAACCCTCAATCTCAACCCTCAATCTCAACCCTCAATCTCAACCCTCAATCTCAACCCTCAATCTCAACCCTCAATCTCAACCCTCAATTTTAACCCTCAATTTTAATCCTCAATCTCAAGCCTCAGTCTCAAAAATGTTCGCTCCCTCTAAGTGCCAGTTCTGTCCCGATTCTTAGAAAGTCAAGTTGAGGAACAAGTTTGAGGACTGTATCACCCTCAATATTGAGATTCTCCAGCACCACCCTTGGTAGTGAGGGCTACCCAGAAGGCATTGCGTATTTTCGCCAAAACGTCTTCGAAAAGGATGGCGCCGAAAAAAGTGAGCTTCAAATGTAAATATATTTGTAGTTAATAAAGATATGAATGTTACTAAACTATCTTACTGTCTTCGTTATATGTATTTATATGATCTTATTCTTCTTCTACGTCTACGGGAGGGACCGGATCAGAACCATCTGGGTCCATCTGGGTTCATCATGACTTTTCTCACTGAGGAATGCTGAACTTCAAGTAGTTTGGAAACGTTTTAATTCCACTTACAGGTTGACTAACAGCAACATCTAAGATCGCTTGCTGATATCTTATCCTCTTGGCATCGTGTTAACACACACCTGAGCGCTCCAGACATCAGTTCTGACAGATGTCACATCCAGCAGCCGCTCAGTCAGTCAGCCGGACTGATTTGTATTAATTATTTATTGACTCACTGGGAATTAAATTCCGCTCAGACTTGTCGCTCTGAGGTTGACTTTCCCAGTTTCCCAGTTTCCCAGTTTCCCGCCCCCAGTGCAGTTATACAAACCCCCCCCCCCCCCCCTCCCCTCCGATTCAAAGTTACTATCAGTCAGACGGTAATTACAGATAAGCGCTGCTGAGCGTCTTCTCACGCGCACAGCCGTTGCACGTGCGGGCCAGTAAACCTGAAAGTCGACCCGCCCTGCGTTGGCGCGCGCTCACACCTGTGAGGAGCATCTTTCCGCCTCCCCGCGCCCCGCCCACCTCCGGCTATAAAAGCCCATCCTCGGGGCAGCCTCAGCACCGGCTCCTTAGGAGACCTTCCCGCCAGCAGACTCAGACCCAGACCCAGACCAGACCAGACCCGAACCCGCGGCCGCCATGACCTCCGTGCGCCTCTCCGGTCTCTCCTCCATGTCGCTCTCCTCCGCCTCCGGTTACTACGGCGGCGCCCGCCGCAGCATGAGCGTGCACGGCGGCGCCACCAGCCGGGGCGTCCGGGTGTCCTACGCCTCCAACGGCCTCCGCTCCGGCTTCGATCTGGCGGGGGCGCTGGCCGGAGACGCGGGAGGCTTCTCCGTGAGCGGGAACGAGAAGGTGACCATGCAGAACCTGAACGACCGGCTGGCCTCCTACCTGGACAAGGTGCGCTCCCTGGAGTCCGCCAACGCGCAGCTGGAGCGCCAGATCCGGGAGTGGTACGAGAACAAGACCGTGACCGTGCGGGACTACAGCAAGTACGAGGTGGTGGTGGACGACCTGCGCAGGAAGGTAACGTCCCTGATGGGTCACGTGATCGATCACCTGGAGACGATTAAGTATCAGGAAATACTCACATAGCAAAAATAAGAGTCAAGATTTCATTTTTACCTCCTTTCTTTGTTTTAATTTTAAACTTTAGTCATATAAGAAAAAACAGAGATGATAGACAGGGCCGTTTCCCGCTCTTCTGGGGGCCCGGGGCCAGATGCAGTTTGGGCCCCTGTCTTTTTTTTTTTTTTTTTTATAGTCTGATTTAAAAACCTTCTCAGATGGTTAATGTGCATCTTTTTAAGAAGAAAACTTTTGAAGAAGCTCACACTTTAGTTAAGATCAATGTAGCTGCGAACGTTCAATGAGGGAAAAAACAAAAATCTTTTATGTGGCAGAGAAAACTCAGTTTTAAACTTCCAACATTAAAGTTTCAAAACTTTAGGCACAAAGTTGCACACTTTTCAGAGAAAACTTTTTTAATTTTTAATAATCATAGATCTGATGCAGAACTTCAGTAGAAATGAAGACGGGTTGATTTTTATCTCTTTAAATGCTGTATTCGTGATTAAAGCTTCACTCTAGACGTCCCTGTGATGTTAAGAAGCAACTAAAGCTGTTTATTTTTTTTTTAAATTGATTTTTCCAGATAAGTTTTGCCACTCAAGAAAACGCCAGGCTGATGCTGCAGATCGACAACGCCAGACTGGCGGGAGACGACTTCAGGCTGAAGTGAGTGAATTCATCATCTCAGACGTGATTTATTCAGCCTGAGTGGTTGTTGTGAATCTACTCAGATTTAATCTTCTTGTTTTTAAGCTTCATTGTTGCACTAAAGTGGTTTTTAGGATCTTTTTCAGCAGCTTACCTGATTTCCTGGAGTCATTAGCAAACGTCTTTGTTCAAATACGGCAGGGATGAAGTAGAAAAGCTCCCCATTCAGGTCTGGACGCAGTGGGTGTGGTCACACAATTGACTGAGCTCCGCCCCTTCCTCTGGGGGCGGGGCCTCTTTTAGTAAAAAATAAGCCTGAAAATCCAAGTGAACTATTGACCGAATGACTGATTTTCAGATTTAAGCTCAAAGAGAAAGAGACTGAGTGGTAATCTGTTTACAGTTGATGTACATTTATTTATTCATTTATTTAAAAAAATGTTTCAGAATTGTGTGACATAAAGTCACATAATGTAAAGATTTTAGGTCAAAAAGTCACAGTTATACTCAATTTGGAGGTTTGTTTGTTTGTTTGTTTTTATTACAAAGAATTTGTTTTCACTTCAAAAAGCTGAAAAATTCACAATTTTACACAATTTATTTTTTTAATTTAATAACAGAAAGTTGTGATTATACAAAATTTAGAAATTCTCATAAAATCTTAACTTTATGTCAAATGATTGTAATGTTTGTGAAAGTTGATATTTTATGAGAAAACATTTCAAAATTAAGTAAAAAAAAAAATAGTGATTTAATGAGAAACTCAGAATTTTAGGACATAAATTTGCAGTTAAACAAAAACTGAATTTTGTTACATTAAGTTGAAGTTTTAGGTTGAAAAGTCTAATTGAGACTTTACAACAAATATTTATTTTTACAGTGAAGTTGTGATATTTGCAATTTTACAACAAAAACTTGTGATTTTTAGGAATAAAAATTTAATTTTACAAATTTTTTTTTACAAAATGTCCTGATTATTTAAGTCATTTTTCACATAAAATCTTAATTTTCAGCAAGTTTCAAATTTTGTGACAGAAAATATTTAATGATAAAAAAGTTGCAAAGGTGAGTTAAAAAGTCAGAATTTTGAAAAAAAAAAATTGTGATTTTTATGAGAAACTCTCAGAATTTTAGGACATAAAGTTGCAGTTAAACAAAAACTGAATTTTGTTACATTAAGTTGAAGTTTTATGTTGAAAAGTCACTATTTAGAAAAAAATTTAGACTTTACAACAAATATTTATTTCTTACAGTGAAGTTGTGATATTTGCAATTTTACAACAAAAACTTGTGATTTTTAGGAATAAAAATTTAATTTTACAAATTTTTTTGACAAAATGTCCTGATTATTTAAGTCATTTTTCACATAAAATCTTAATTTTCAGCAAGTTTCAAAATTTTGTGACAGAAAATATTTAATGATAAAAAAAGTTGCAAAGGTGAGTTAAAAAGTCAGAATTTTGAAAAAAAAAAAATTGTGATTTTTATGAGAAACTCTCAGAATTTTAGGACATAAAGTTGCAGTTAAACAAAAACTGAATTTTGTTACATTAAGTTGAAATTTTATGTTGAAAAGTCACTATTTAGAAAAAAATTGAGACTTTACAACAAATATTTATTTTTTACAGTGAAGTTGTGATATTTGCAATTTTACAACAAAAACTTGTGATTTTTAGGAATAAAATTTTGTGACAGAAAATATTTAATGATAAAAAAGTTGCAAAGGTGAGTTAAAAAGTCAGAATTTTGAAAAAAAAAAATTGTGATTTTACGGCAAAATGTCAGAATTATGCGACAAAATCATCGAGCCTAAAGATTTGCTATTTTAATGTTTGTCTTTTAATGATTTATTATCTCTGACGATTTAGTATCTCTGTGACTAATTAGTGTTTTAAGAGTTTAAAGACTTCTTACAACCAAATAAAGTCAAACTAGCGCAGAAAAAGTAACGATTTATGGCCTTTAAGTCGCAGCCGGAGTGACATTAATGGTTTTAATGGTTTTAATGGTTTTAGTGACTGACACGTTCACACGACTCTGGAACCAGGATCTGACCTCAAACCGGTCTGACTGGTTCCGGTTCTGCTCTGCTGGGACTTTGATGTTGCAACAACAGCAGCTAAACAAACCTGCCCCCCCCCGCAGGTTCGAAAACGAGCTGGCGCTGCACATGTCGGTGGAGGCGGACATCGCCGGGCTGAGGAAGGTTCTGGACGACCTGACGGTGACCCGGTCCGACCTGGAGATCCGGGTGGAGAGTCTGAAGGAGGAGCTGGTCTACCTGAAGAAGAACCACCAGGAGGTGGGACTTCACACCAAACACCAAACTAACTAGACCAGTCGGGTCTGATCAGGCCAAGAAACAGTCACTCAGACTAGACGAGCTTCCTGGTCCTGCAGACGTCTGACAGCTTTAGAAACCAGGATCAGTGTTCCTCCCATGATGCTCTGCTGCTCATCCATCCAGCTCTCGTGTCTGGAACAGACCAAGACCTGGTCTCTGGTCTCTAGTCTCTAGTCTCTGGTCTCTAGTCTCTAGTCTCTAGTCTCTAGTCTCTAGTCTCTGGTCTCTAGTCTCTAGTCTCTGGTCTCTAATCTCTGGTCTCTAGTCTCTAGTCTCTAGTCTCTGGTCTCTGGTCTCTGGTCTCTGACCCAGTCTCTAGTCTCTAGTCTCTAGTCTCTAGTCTCTAGTCTCTGGTCTCTAGTCTCTAGTCTCTTGTCTCTAGTCTCTGGTCTCTAGTCTCTGGTCTCTAGTCTCTAGTCTCTGGTCTCTAGTCTCTGGTCTCTAGTCTCTGGTCTCTAGTCTCTAGTCTCTAGTCTCTAGTCTCTAGTCTCTAGTCTCTAGTCTCTGGTCTCTAGTCTCTAGTCTCTAGTCTCTGGTCTCTAGTCTCTGGTCTCTAGTCTCTAGTCTCTAGTCTCTAGGTCTCTGGTCTCTCTAGGTCTCTAGTCTCTAGTCTCTAGTCTCTAGTCTCTAGTCTCTAGTCTCTGTCTCTGGTCTCTAGTCTCTGGTCTCTAGTCTCTAGTCTCTAGTCTCTAGTCTCTGGTCTCTAGTCTCTAGTCTCTGGTCTCTAGTCTCTAGTCTCTAGTCTCTAGTCTCTGGTCTCTGGTCTCTAGTCTCTAGTCTCTAGTCTCTGGTCTCTAGTCTCTAGTCTCTAGGTCTCTAGTCTCTAGTCTCTAGTCTCTAGTCTCTAGTCTCTGTCTCTAGTCTCTAGTCTCTCTCTCTAGGTCTCTAGTCTCTAGTCTCTAGTCTCTGGTCTCTAGTCTAGTCTCTCTCTAGTCTCTAGTCTCTGTCTCTAGTCTCTAGTCTCTAGTCTCTAGTCTCTGGTCTCTAGTCTCTGGTCTCTGGTCTCTGGTCTCTGGTCTCTGGTCTCTAGTCTCTAGTCTCTGACCCGTCTCTGGTCTCTGGTTCTGATGGCAGGAACTCGCCGCCCTCCGCAGCCAGGTGTCCAACAGCTCTGTGAACGTGGAGGTGGACGCCAAACCCCAGGAGGACCTGAACCGGGTCCTGGAGGAGATCCGGATCCAGTACGACGGCATCGTGGAGAAGAACCGCCGCGACATGGAGGCCTGGTACAAGGTCAAGGTGAGGCGGGATAGTTGTAGTTATGGAATATATGTTGTTTGTATTTATGTATGTAGCATATATATATATTTATGTAGTTTATATAGTGTATATTTATATAATATATTGTATTTTCTATAATAGGCGTGTTTATGTGGACTGTATTTATATGGATATTGTGTAGATATAGTAAAGGTGTAAATTCATAGTTATAAAGGAACTAAAAAAGTCTTCTTCCTACTACTTTATCATTATTATGTGTTTATGAAGATGTTACTGTTTGTTTTTTTGTTGTTTTTGTTTATTATGTTTTTTATGAACATGTTTGTTTGAAATTGATTTAATACAATTCAATCGTTTCTCCTCCAGTTTGACGAGATGAAGCTGGAGGTGGTCACCTGTAAGGGCGACCTGACCACCAGCCAGACCCAGATCAGCGAGCTCAGGAGAACCCTGCAGAGCCTGGAGATCGAGCTGCAGTCCCAGCTGAGCCTGGTAACCCCCCCCCCCACCACCACCCCCACTGAGTACCGGGCCGGACCCTCACCCAGTACCGGCCCGGTCCCTCGGCCGGTACCGGGCCGGACCCGGATATCATATATATATATATATATACAGTCATGGAAAAATGATTAGACCACCCTTGTTTTCTTCAGTTTCTTGTTCATTTTAATGCCTGGTACAACTAAAGGTACATTTGTTTAGATAAACATAACGATAACCACAAAGATTGCTCATAAGAGTTTTATTTAAGAGCTGATATCTTACCATTTTCCATGGTTTTCTTGATTATAACCTAAATCACTTAAGTTTTTACATCAATAGCTATGGCGTTGTACTGCCAAAAACACTGCTTTTATGCATTCAGTGTTTTCTTTTCTGTCTGTTTTAGTCACATGATGATGTTTAGTGGTACCAGGTATTAAAATGAACAAGAAACTGAAGAAAAAATGGTGGTCTAATCATTTTTTCCATGACTGTATATATGAGGAAGTTTAGTTGGGAAATTCTGGAAAGTTTCCAGTCTGGAAAGTTTCCAGTCTGGAAAGTTTCCCCGGGGACCGACAGGAATAAACGATCAAACACATAAAACAACGTCTGCAACGGTGACGCAGTTCAGTCATTTCATTTCATTCATTTTAATTTTATTGATTCATTCCAGACGTGTCAAAACAACCTTTTAAAGCAGAGACAATTTTAACACTGTCATGAATCTATGTACCTGAAAATAAATATAATATATTTATAGAGTATATAATAATGCATAAATCAATATACACTGACACATAACACATGTGCATAACCATAATTTAGAAACATATAGAACCTCTCGTAATTAAATCTAAATATTAAATGGACATATTCCCCCCAAAACAGAAAAAATAAACAAAATTTATACCCAATGTATACATATATATACATACATATACATATTAATATGCAAAACACATATCTAGTTTAACATGTCTGAAAAGGGTTAGGAAGAAGTAAAACTTATTAAATCCTACCCCTTTCTTAATGTTCCAAGATTACACTTAAAATTTATCCGGTTTTTGAGGCCTAAACCTAAATTTTAGTTGTAATTTCATATCCAGATAGACACAAACATCCAACTACATACATACTGATACACACACATTCACTCTACAGTACATACTATAATATATACTACAGTACATACTAGAATACATACTATAGTATATACTACAGTACATACTACAGTACATACTATAATGTATATGATACAATACACAGTATAGTATATACTACAGTACATACTATAATACATACTATAGTATATACTGCAGTACATTCTATAATATATACTATAGTATATGATACAGTACACAGCATAGTATATACTACAGTATATACTACAGTACATACTATAATATATACTATAGTATATACTACAGTACATACAAACAGTACATACTATAATGTATATGATACAATACACAGTATAGTATATACTACAGTACATACTATAATACATACTATAGTATATACTGCAGTACATACTATAATATATACTATAGTATACGATACAGTACACAGCATAGTATATACTACAGTACGTACTATAATACATACTATAGTATATACTACAGTACATACAAACAGTACATACTATAATGTATATGATACAATACACAGTATAGTATATACTACAGTACATACTATAATACATACTATAGTATATACTGCAGTACATTCTATAATATATACTATAGTATATGATACAGTACACAGCATAGTATATACTACAGTATATACTACAGTACATACTATAATACATACTATAGTATATACTACAGTACATACAAACAGTACATACTATAATGTATATGATACAATACACAGTATAGTATATACTACAGTACATACTATAATACATACTATAGTATATACTGCAGTACATACTATAATATATACTATAGTATACGATACAGTACACAGCATAGTATATACTACAGTACGTACTATAATACATACTATAGTATATACTACAGTACATACAAACAGTACATACTATAATGTATATAATACAATACACAGTATAGTATATACTACAGTACATACTATAATACATACTATAGTATATACTGCAGTACATACTATAATATATACTATAGTATACGATACAGTACACAGCATAGTATATACTACAGTACGTACTATAATACATACTATAGTATATACTACAGTACATACAAACAGTACATACTATAATGTATATGATACAATACACAGTATAGTATATACTACAGTACATACTATAATACATACTATAGTATATACTACAGTACATACTATAATATATACTATAGTATATGATACAGTACACAGCATAGTATATACTACAGTATATACTACAGTGCTGGGGCAGGTTGGGGGCGCTCTCAGCAGGGGCGAACCCCCGACATGCAGCGGAGACGCCCCAGCAGCGACGAAGAGCGACGGTCACTCAGTCCACAGATATTTCTGGAAAAAGAAGCAACCGCATCATTTGTTGTTGTTGTTGTTGTCGTTGTTGTTGTTGTCGTTGCCACGACTTTCCTCTTTTCTGATGAAGTCGACCTCATTGGCTCAGTAAAGACGCGTGTCCTCCGCGTGTCCGTCCCTGTCCTGCAGAAGGCCGCCCTGGAGGGCCAGGTGACCGAGACGGAGTCCCGCTACAGCCTCCAGCTGCGCCAGCTGCAGACCATGGTGGACAGCCTGGAGCTGGAGCTCTGCCAGGTGAGGACGGACATCGAGAGACAGGCGTCCGAGTACAAGATCCTGCTGGACATCAAGACCCGGCTGGAGCTGGAGATCGCCGAGTACCGGAGACTCCTGGACGGGGAGCAAATCCAGTGAGTAGAAACCAGACACACGCAGAGACGTCCGGGTTCATCTGGAAACGAAACGGGTTTAAAGCCACACTATGTAATAACATCATCCTGACCACTGGAGGGCAGAATACCAGCAGAAAGGTCACATGACTGTGATGTCATCCGTCGGTTCTCTGAACCTGTGAAGGTTGTTTTCATCTCAGTGCAGAGATGAACCAGCTAGTTAGCTAGTTTATCTTAGCTGGCTTAGCCTACGCTAACCTACTATGCTAACTGATGTTACCATTTATTCGTCCCGATCACATCTGTCCAAACTTTTTGTTTTTAAAATGTCGTTACTGGAATCGGAAACGAGGACGAGCTAATCTCTTTAATTTCATTCATTTCTGTCGCAAAACCGACTAAAAAGTACAATATTTTGTTTAAAGTCGTGACTTCTGTTGAACTGCATGTTTTTGTTGCAAAAATCATAGCTTTTTGTCATCAAAGATACTTTTTGAGATTTTTGGCCCAAAAACACAAATTTTATTTGTAAAATTATAAATGAAAAAAGAAACAATTAAACATAAAAACACATCACTTTGTAGGTGCAACTTTTTGGCTTAAAATTACAAAAAAAATTTTGGTCGTGAAACACCAAGTTTTGCAAAGTTGGATTTTTTTTTTTAGATAAAATTACCTTTTAGTTTGAAAATAGCAGATTTTGTTTAATTTCAACATTTTTTCTTAAATAACAAACTTTGTTTTTATTTTTAATAACAAAGTTTATTTACGAGAAAAAGTTTAATAACAAAAAACTATTCAACTTTTAAAGAATTGAATTTTACAAAATTGCAACTTTTGTCGTGACTTTTGTAGAATTGAGTGTTTTTGTTTCAAAAATCATAACTTTTTGTCATCAAAGAGACTTTTTGAGATTTTTGGCCCAAAAACACAAATTTTATTTGTAAAATTATGAATGAAAAAAAGAAAGAAACAATAAAACATAAAAACACATTTCAAGATCAAAACTTTGTAGGTGCGACTTTTTAGCCTAAAATTACAATTTCTTTTTGGTTGTGAAACACAAAGTTTTGCAAAGTTGAAAATTTTTTTGATAAAATTACAACTTTGTTTAAAAAATGCCGATTTTGTTTAATTTCAACTTTTTTCCTTAAATAACAAACTTTTTTATTTTTAATAGTTTGTTATTTACGAGGAAACGTTTAATAACAAAAAACTATTCAACTTTTAAAGAATTGAATTTTACAAAATTGCAACTTTTGTCGTGACTTTTGTAGAATTGAGTGTTTTTGTTTCAAAAATCATAACTTTTTGTCATCAAAGAGACTTTTTGAGATTTTTGGCCCAAAAACACAAATTTTATTTGTAAAATTATAAATGAAAAAAAAAAAAGAAACAATAAAACATAAAAACACATTTCAAGATCAAAACTTTGTAGGTGCAACTTTTTGGCTTAAAATTACAAAAAAAATTGTTTGATCGTGAAATATTAAGTTTTGCAAAAATGATTTTTTTTTTTTTTAGATAAAATTACCATTTAGTTTGAAAATAGCAGATTTTGTTTAATTTCAACATTTTTTCTTAAATAACAAACTTTGTTTTTATTTTTAATAGCAAAGTTTATTTACGAGAAAAAGTTTAATAACAAAAAACGATTCAACTTTTAAAGAATTGAATTTTACAAAATTGCAACTTTTGTCGTGACTTTTGTAGAATTGAGTGTTTTTGTTTCAAAAATCATAAGTTTTTGTCATCAAAGAGACTTTTTGAGATTTTTGGCCCAAAAACACAAATTTTATTTGTAAAATTATGAATGAAAAAAAAAAAAAAAACAATAAAACATAAAAACACATTTCAAGATCAAAACTTTGTAGGTGCGACTTTTTAGCTTAAAATTACAAAAGATTTTTTTGATCGTGAAACACTAAGTTTTGCAAAAATGATTTTTTTTTTTTAGATAAAATTACCTTTTAGTTTGAAAATAGCAGATTTTGTTTAATTTCAACTTTTTTCCTTGAATAACAAACTTTGTTTTTATTTTTAATAACAAAGTTTATTTACGAGAAAAAGTTTAATAACAAAAAACTATTCAACTTTTAAAGAATTGAATTTTACAAAATTGCAACTTTTGTCGTGACTTTTGTAGAATTGAGTGTTTTTGTTTCAAAAATCATAAGTTTTTGTCATCAAAGAGACTTTTTGAGATTTTTGGCCCAAAAACACAAATTTTATTTGTAAAATTATGAATGAAAAAAAAAAAACAATAAAACATAAAAACGCATTTCAAGATCAAAACTTTGTAGGTGCGACTTTTTAGCTTAAAATTACAAAAGATTTTTTTGATCGTGAAACACTAAGTTTTGCAAAAATGATTTTTTTTTTTTAGATAAAATTACCTTTTAGTTTGAAAATAGCAGCTTTTGTTTAATTTCAACTTTTTTCCTTGAATAAAAAACTTTGTTTTTTTTTTTAATAGCAAAGTTTATTTACGAGAAAAAGTTTAATAACAAAAAACTATTCAACTTTTAAAGAATTGAATTTTACAAAATTGCAACTTTTATCGTGACTTTTGTAGAATTGAGCGTTTTTGTTTTGAAGCTTCTGAATCTTTTCGTGATAAAATCGTGACTCTTTCTCGCGTCTCGTCTTTTTGCTAACTTCAGTCTTCGGCGCTTCTTCAGAAACCTTCTAGCTGTTTCTAGATCGTCGTTGCAGCTCTCTGACTCCGCCTACTGGCCCAACCTGGTATTACACTCACGAGCCCAGTTGTGATGTCATCACAGCAGGTCCGTGCGCCCTCGCGTGGCCAGGTGTTGTGTTACTACATAGGGTGGCTTTAAAGGAGCAGTTCAGACCAGCGTCTCCAGGTGGACGTCAGGTGGACACACGGAGAATAACTTGTGTCTTTGTCTCGCAGGAAACCCGTGATGATCGTGGAGGTGAAGGAGGAGCGTAAGTTCTCGTCTCTGCTGCATTTTTCTGTCTCTGCTCGTCCAGATGAAAACGAAGAACGACTGAATTGTTCCTGCAGGTAAACCGGTCATTTCCCAGAGGAAGAAGATCGTGATCGAGGAGCTGGTGGACGGGAAGGTGGTGTCCCGCACGGTGGACGAGGACACGGAGATCATCAGCCAGTAGAGCTGTTTGGATTAATTATCAAAAAGATATTTATTCTGATTAATGATTCTGTAACTGAACCAGATTATATTTAATTTACTGGTTTAGAACCAAACAGTTCCAGCCTGCAGTACCGCAGCTGTCCATTAGGTGTCACTGTTTCAGCAGAACAGAAGATTTTAACTTGAATGAGGATTTTTTTTTTTCAGTTTTTAGTTTGTTTTTTTGGGGAAACTCACCATCAGTGAGAAGGGCTTTTTAAAGTTTTATTAAGATCATATTTTCCATTTTTTTTATCTTTGAAATGTTGGAAACTGCTTTCATGTCAATAAACCAAATAAACCAACTCAACTGATCTGCTGACGTCTGTTTTTAAAGAACATCTGTTTCAGATTTCATATTATAAAATAATCTCAGCTCAGTCTTTGTTTCTGTCGACCAGGAAAAGATTTAATTTGATCCTTTTAAGACGATAAAAACTATTTAATTAATTATAAATAAACCTTAATTTGATCCTTTTAAGACGATAAAAACGATTTAATTCATTATAAATAAACCTCAGATGAACAGAAACATTGAACTTATTTTCACCTTGTTGTTATTTATTTAACAAAAATGAAGCCAAACGTTACAAGAAAAAGAAAATCAATGAGTTAACAGAAAGTCTGGAGCTTCCAGGTGTGTGTCAGCACAGTGCCAAGAGGGAAAGACATCAGCAATGGTTTTAGAGGAGGAGCAGCTGCTGGAAAAGCTTATAAAACCATTTTTAAACGATCCGGAGCTCAACGTTTGAGACAAAGATCGTTCACAAGAGCGGACGACCCAGAACATTTACCCAAGATGCTCAGAGAAATACAAAAAACATTTTAAAAAATAAAGCTTAAAACAAACAAGAGCTCCGTCTCAGATAAAACACCAACAGTTCGACTTCTTTAAATTTATTTCATACAATCAGAGTAATAAACATTTAAAAAAAAAAGTCAACATTTTGTGTGAAAATGAAAAGAAAAGTTTGTCGTATATTGTAAACCTTTCAAGTTTATTACCTCTGTCATGTTGTCAAAATGTTGCTATAAATCACAAATATAAAAAAATCACAGCTTTTGACCTTATGTCATAATTTTTATTCCTAAAATCAAGACGTTTTTCTGTAAAATCATGAATTTTGCAACATTGTAGCTTTTTGTTGAAAGTTATTTTTTTTGTCATAAAATTAAAAATATTACAAAGTTGCTTTCTTTCTGTCACAAAATTTTTACTTTAATTCTTAAAATCCCAAATTTTTGTTGTAAAATTGCAGATTTTATGTTTCAACTTTGTTGAAAAAAAACTAATTTTTACCATTAAATCTAACATTTCACAAAATCTCAACTTTTCCTTCTTAAAATAAAAACTTCACAAACTTAGTACACAATTCCCAACTTTATGACGTCAGACTGCAGCTTCCCGCGTGTTTGACGGATGTGAAACAGGAATAAATGGTTTATATCGTTTTTCTGCTGCAGCTGCAGTTCCTCCTCGTGTCCACTAGATGTCAGAGTTTCCCCACTGAAGCACTGATGCTCAGAGACGTTTGTCCCCGAGACAAAGGTCCAGTCCCCTCAGGTGGGTCAGTGGTTGTTGTGTCTCCGGGCATCTGGAGTCGCAGGTTCGAGTCCCGGTTGTCTCCGGAAGGATCACCGGGTTAAACAGCTGAAACGGAAGTTTAGTCTAAGAATCAGTTATATTTATTAAAGAAATCACATTTTCCACATACAAATGTTGTTTTAAATGTGAACTTTTACGTTTTTTTTTTATATTGTACCGTAAAAACAGCAACAATAAAGAAGAAAAAGAAATAACTGTTAAAATGCAGTTCCTCTTATGTCCACTAGATGGTGGTGAATTCTCAGTCACGGGGCGCTTTGGTGCAGTTATATATTTATTAAACTTAATGAAACAAACAAAAGCTTCTGGTCTTGTTGATTAAAAGGATAATTTTGTCTCAGTTTTTTAAACTGATTTGATCTTTGCTCTTTTATCCCCACTCTTCTAATTTCCTGCTTTCTTTATTTTTATTTTATCTTAATTTTATTTTAGTGTCCATCTATTTTTTTTTTAAACCAAACTACTCTTTTCATTTACTCTCCTTTTTATTCTTTTTAAACAGAGATTATTGTGAAACTAAAATAAACTATGACATCTGAAAGCCTTTGAACATACCGCCCTGCTGATCATATATCTCCAATCAGGAACTGATTTTTTTAATTTATATTTATTTAGTTTTAGATTCTCTCAGATGAGCAGAAGGAGGTTTGGAGAACCTTCGCGCCACATTTACCTGCATGAACAGGTGAAACCTGCCTTCAGCGTCACCTCTGCTCTCCGCGCGACGCTAAATCCGCAGCTGCGCGTGCACGTGATCCTAGGTGCATGGTTGATTTGCCGGGAGCGGGAGACGCGCGTGGACGCTGCAGCTTCACGTCTCTGTCACGCGGGCGTCCCCGGTCACGACCGAGATGATGACAAAGTCCTGCAGCAGCTGCGAGGAGCTGACGTCACCGGGGAGGTGACGTCACCAGAAGGAGGCTGGGAGGGAGGGGGGGTGTTACGTCACCATGGTGTCAGCCGTGGATGGGGGGGGGGGGGGGGGGGGTCCTGTTTGATCTAACTGGGATCTAGCAGGACAAACAAAGAAAAAAAAAGGATGTGGGTTCTGCAGGGCCCGTTCCAGGAGTCTGGGGCCCCGGTTCCAGGAGTCTGGGGCCCCGGTTCCAGGAGTCTGGGGCCCTGGTTCTAGGGGTCTGGGGCCCCGGTTCCAGGAGTCTGGGGCCCCGGTTCCAGGAGTCTGGGGCCCCGGTTCTAGGGGTCTGGGTCTCTGGTTCCAGGGGTCATGGGCCCCGGTTCCAGGGGTCTGGGGTCCCGGTTTCAGGGGTCTGGGGCCACGGTTCCAGGAGTCTGGGGCCCTGGTTCCAGAGGTCTGGGGCCCCGGTTCCAGGAGTCTGAGGCCCCGGTTCCAGGGGTCTGGGGTCCCGGTTCAAGGAGTCTGGGGTCCCGGTTCCAGGGGTCTGGGGTCCCAGTTCAAGGAGTCTGGGGTCCCGGTTCCAGGGGTCTGGGGCCCCGGTTCAGGGAGTCTGGGGCCCTGGTTCCAGGGGTCTGGGGCCCCGGTTCCAGGAGTCTGGGGTCCCGGTTCTAGGAGTCTGGGGTCCTGGATCCAGGAGTCGAGGCCCCAGTTCCAGGGGTCATGGGCCCCGGTTCCCGGGGTCTGGGATCCAGGTTCCAGAAGTCTGGGGCCCTGGTTCCAGGGGTCTGAGGCCCCGGTTCTAGGGTCTGGGGTCCCGGTTCCAGGAGTCTGGGGCCCCGGGTACAGGGGTCTGGGGCCCCGGTTCTAGGGGTCTGGGGCCCTGGTTCCAGGGGTCTGGGGTCCCGGTTTCCAGGGGTCTGGGGTCCCAGGTACAGAAGTCTGGGGCCCCGGTTCTAGGGCTCTGGGGCCCCGGTTCCAGGAGTCTGAGGCCCCGGTTCTAGGGTCTGGGGTCCCGGTTCCAGGAGTCTGAGGCCCCGGGTACAGGGGTCTGGGGCCCCGGTTCTAGGGCTCTGGGGCCCCGGTTCCAGGAGTCTGAGGCCCCGGTTCTAGGGTCTGGGGTCCCGGTTCCAGGAGTCTGAGGCCCCGGGTACAGGAGTCTGGGGCCCCGGTTCTAGGAGTCTGGGGTCCCGGTTCCAGGAGTCTGAGGCCCCGGGTACAGGGGTCTGGGGTCCCGGGTACAGGAGTCTGGGGCCCCGGTTCTAGGAGTCTGGGGTCCCGGTTCCAGGAGTCTGAGGCCCCGGGTACAGGAGTCTGAGGCCCCGGTTCTAGGGTCTGGGGTCCCGGTTCCAGGAGTCTGAGGCCCCGGGTACAGGGGTCTGGGGCCCCGGTTCTAGGGGTCTGGGGCCCTGGTTCCAGGGGTCTGGGGTCCCGGTTCCAGGGGTCTGGGGTCCCAGGTACAGAAGTCTGGGGCCCCGGT
The DNA here is from genome assembly GCA_018398805.1 of Hirundichthys speculiger. NCBI lineage: Eukaryota > Metazoa > Chordata > Actinopteri > Beloniformes > Exocoetidae > Hirundichthys > Hirundichthys speculiger. Next base: position 26,545 of record JAGFBZ010001699.1, read on the forward strand.
TCTAGGGCTCTGGGGCCCCGGTTCCAGGAGTCAGAGGCCCCGGTTCTAGGGTCTGGGGTCACGGTTCCAGGAGTCTGAGGCCCCGGGTACAGGAGTCTGGGGCCCTGGTTCTAGGAGTCTGGGGTCCCGGTTCCAGGAGTCTGAGGCCCCGGGTACAGGGGTCTGGGGCCCCGGTTCTAGGGCTCTGGGGCCCCGGTTCCAGGGGTCTGGGGCCCTGGTTCCAGAGGTCTGGGGCCCCGGGTACAGGGGTCTGGGGCCCCAGTTCCAGGGGTCTGGGGCCCTGGTTCCAGAGGTCTGAGGCCCCTGTTCCAGAGGTCTGGGGCCCCGGTTCCAGGAGTCTGGGGCACCAGTTCCAGGGGTCATGGGCCCCGGTTCCAGAGGTCTGGGGCCCTGGTTCCAGGAGTCTGGGGTCCCGGTTCCAGAGGTCTGGGGCCCTGGTTCCTGGGGTGTGGGGCTCCGGTTCCAGGGGTCTGGAGCCCTGGTTCCAGAGGTCATGGGTCCCGGTTCCAGAGGTCTGGGGCCCCGGTTCCAGGAGTCTGGGGCACCAGTTCCAGGGGTCATGGGCCCCGGTTCCAGAGGTCTGAGGCCCCGGTTCCAGAGGTCTGGGGCCCCGGTTCCAGGAGTCTGGGGCACCAGTTCCAGGGGTCATGGGCCCCGGTTCCAGAGGTCTGAGGCTCCGGTTCCAGAGGTCTGGGGCCCTGGTTCCAGGGGTCTGGGGCCCCGGTTCCAGGGGTCTGAAGCCCCGGTTCTAGGGGTCTGGGGTCCTGGTTCCAAGGGTGTGGGGCCCAGGTTCCAGGGGTCATGGGCCCCGGTTCCAGAGGTCTGGGGCCCCGGTTCAAGGGGTCTGGTCCCCGGTTCCAGAGGTCTGGTGCCCTGGTTCCAGAGGTCTGGGGCCCCGGGTACAGGGGTCTGAGGCCCCGGTTCCAGGGGTCTGGAGCCCTGGTTCCAGGGGTCTGGGGCCCTGGTTCTAGGGGTCTGAGGCCTCGGTTCCAGAGGTCTGGGGCCCCGGTTCCAGGGTCTGGGGGCCCCGTTCCAGGGGTCTGGGGCCCCGGTTCCAGAGTCTGGGCCCCGGTTCCAGAGGTCTGGGGCCCCGGTTCCAGGAGTCTGGGGCACAGTTCCAGGGTCATGGGGGTCCAGAGGTCTGAGGCCCCGGTTCCAGAGGTCTGGGGCCCCGGTTCCAGGGGTCTGGGGCCCCGGTTCCAGGGGTCTGAGGCCCCGGTTCCAGGGGTCTGGGGCCCCCGTTCCAGGGGTCTGAGGGCCCGGTTCCAGGGTCTGAGGGCCCCGGTTTCTAGGGGTTGGGGGTTCCAGGGGTCCCTGGGGTCTGGGGCCCGGTTCCAGGGGTCTGAGGTCCCGGTTCCAGGAGTCTGAGGCCCCGGTTCTAGGGGTCTGAGGTCCCGGTTCCAGGGGTCTGGGGCCCTGGTTCCAGGGGTCTGGGGCCCCGGTTCCAGGGGTCTGAGGTCCCGGTTCCAGGAGTCTGAGGCCCCGGTTCTAGGGGTCTGAGGTCCCGGTTCCAGGGGTCTGGGGCCCCGGTTCCAGGGGTCTGAGGTCCCGGTTCCAGGAGTCTGAGGCCCCGGTTCTAGGGGTCTCGGGCCCTGGTTCCAGGGGTCTGGGGCCCTGGTTCCAGAGGTCATGGGCCCTGGTTCCAGGGGTCTGGGGCCCCGGTTCCAGGGGTCTGAGGTCCCGGTTCCAGGGGTCTGGGGCCCCGGTTCCAGGGGTCTGAGGTCCCCCGGTTCCAGGGGTCTGGGGCCCCGGTTCCAGGGGTCTGAGGCCCCGGTTCCAGGAGTTGAGGCCATGGGGTCCCGGTTCCAGGGTCTGGGGCCCGGTTCCAGGGGTCTGGGGCCCCGGTTCCAGGAGTCTGAGGCCCCGGTTCTAGGGGTTCTGGGCCCTGGTTCCAGGGGTCTGGGGCCCTGGAGGGGTTCCAGGGGTCTGAGGCCCCCCGGTTCAGGGGTCTGAGGTCCCGGTTCCAGGGGTCTGGGGCCCCGGTTCCAGGGGTCTGAGGTCCCGGTTCCAGGGTCTGGGGCCCTGGTTCCAGGAGTCTGGGGCCCGGTTCCAGGGGGGTCTGGGGCCCTGGTTCCAGGAGGGTCTGGGGGCCCCGGTTCCAGGGGTCTGGGGCCTGGTTCCAGGGGTCTGGGGCCCTGGGTTCTAGGGTCTGGGGCCCCGGTTCCAGGAGTCTGGGGTTCCAGTGGGGCCTGGTTCCATAGGTCTGGGGCCCCTGGGGTCTCTGGGGGCCCTGGTGGGGCCCGGTTCCAGGAGTCTGGGGTCCCTGAGTTCTGGGGCCCTGGTTCCAGAGGTCTGGGGCCCCGGTTCCAGGGGTCTGGGGGCCCGGTTCCAGGGTCCAGAGGTTTGGGGCCCCGGTTTAGGGGTCATGGGCCACAGTTCCAGAGGTCTGGGGCCCCTGTTCCAGGGGTCTGAGGGTCCCGGTCCAGGGTCTGGGGCCTGGTTCCAGGGATCATGGTCCCGGTTCCAGAGGTTGGGGCCCTGGTCCAGGGGTCTGGGGCCGGGTTACCAGGAGTATGGGGGCCTGGTTCCAGGGGTCTGGGGCCCCGGGTACAGGAGTCTGGGGCCCCGGTCCAGGGTTGGGGCCCGGTTCCAGGAGTCTGAGGCCCCGGTACAGGAGTCTGGGCCCGGAGGCCCCGGCCCCGGTTCCAGGGGTTGGGGCCCTGGTTCCAGAGGTCTGGGGCCCCGGGTACAGGGGTCTGGGGCCCGGTTTCAGGGTCTGGGCCCAGAGGTGGTTCAAGGAGTCTGAGGCCCTGGTTCCAGGGGTCTGGGGCCCCGGTTCCAGGGTCTGGGGCCGTTCAGGGGTCTGGGGCCCCGGTTCCAGGGGTCTGGGGCCCCGGTTTCAGGGGTCTGAGGTCGGGGTCGGGGTCCAGGGGTCTGGGGCCCCGGTTCCAGAGGGTCTGAGGTCCCGGTCCAGGGTCTGGGGCCCCGAGTCCAGGGGTCTGGGCCCCGGTTCCAGGGGTCTGAGGTCCGGTTCCGGGGTCTGGGGCCCGGTTCCAGGGGTCTGAGGGTCCCGGTTCCAGGAGTCTGAGGCCCCGGTTAGGGGTCTGAGGGTCCAGGGGTCTGGGGCCCCGGTTCCAGGGGTCTGAGGTCCCGGTTCCAGGGTCTGAGGCCCCGGTTCTAGGGGTCTGGGGCCCCGGGTTCCAGGGGTCTGAGGTCCGGTTCAGGAGTCTGGGCCCCGGTTAGGGGTCTGGGCCCAGGGGGGGGTCTGGGGCCTGGTTCCAGGGGTCTGGGGCCCGGTTCCAGGGTTCCAGGGGTTAGGGAGGTTTCCAGGGGTCTGGGCCCCCGGTTCCAGGGGTCTGAGGCCCCGGTTCCAGGGTCTGAGGTTCCAGGGTCTGAGGGCCCCGGTTCTAGGAGTATGAGGGGTTCTAGGGGGTTCCCACGGTTCCAGGGGTTGAGAGGTCCGGTTCCAGGAGTCTGAGGCCCGGTTTAGGGGTCTCGGGCCTGGTTCCAGGGGTATGGGGCCCTGGTTCCAGAGGTCATGGGCCTGGTTCCAGGGGTCTGGGGCCCCGGTTCCAGGGGTCTGAGGTCCCGGTTCCACGAGTCTGGGGCCCTGGTTCCAGGAGTCTGGGGTCCCGGTTCCTGGGGTCTGGGGCCCTGGTTCCATAGGTCTGGGGCCCCGGTTCCAGGGGTCTGGGGCCCTGGTTCCAGGAGTCTTGGGCCCTGGTTCTAGGGGTCTGGGGCCCCGGTTCCAGGAGTCTGGGGTCCCGGTTCCAGGGGTCTGGGGCCCTGGTTCCATAGGTCTGGGGCCCCGGTTCCAGGGGTCTGGGGCCCTGGTTCCAGGAGTCTAGGGGCCCTGGTTCTAGGGGTCTGGGGCCCCGGTTCCAGGAGTCTGGGATCCTGGTTCCAGAGGTCTGGGGCCCTGGTTCCAGAGGTCTGGGGCCCCGGTTCCAGGGGTCTGGGGGCCCGGTTCCAGGGGTCTAGGGCCCCGGTTCCAGGGGTCTGGGGTCCCGGTTCCAGAGGTTTGGGGCCCCGGTTCCAGGGGTCATGGGCCACAGTTCCAGAGGTCTGGGGCCCCTGTTCCAGGGGTCTGAGGTCCCGGTTCCAGGGGTCTGGGGCCCTGGTTCCAGGGATCATGGTCTCCGGTTCCAGAGGTCTGGGGCCCTGGTTCTAGAGGTCTGGGGCCCTGGTTCCAGGAGTCTGGGGTCCCAGTTCCAGGAGTCTGAGGCCCCGGTTCCAGGGGTCTGGGGCCCTGGTTCCCGGAGTCTGGGGCCCCGGTTCCAGGGGTCTGGGGCCCTGGTTCCAGGGATCATGGTCTCCGGTTCCAGAGGTCTGGGGCCCTGGTTCCAGAGGTCTGAGGCCCCGGTTCCAGAGGTCTGGGGCCCTGGTTTCAGGAGTCTAAGGCCCCAGTTCCAGAGGTCTGGGGCCCCGGTTCCAGGAGTCTGGGGTCCCGGTTCCAGGGGTCTGGGGCCCTAACCCTCCTAAACCTTCCCAGTAGAGCTGAAGCTGTTCCAGCTGCAGAGGGCGGAGCCACGTCATCTTGATCAGGAATGGGAGGAGCTTAAGCTCAGATGAGTCCAGACAGGTGAGAGAAGACTGTTGGTAATATGGTGTATGTGATGTTTGAACCGGAGATTCACACATTTGTTCTAAAGGAACTTTTGAGAACATGTTTTAGACTCCAAGGGTCAAAGCTAAACTCACGTTGACATCAGGTTTTATGAGTTTATGATGTTTTTAGATCTTTAATTATTAATTTTAGCAGTAAGGAAACATTTTAATGTTCCAACCTGTTTTCTTTCTAAAAGTAAAACATCTTCATGGATCGTCTCAAAGATCTTTAACTCACACTGGACTTTTACAAACGAGGGCCCCAAAACAGACCGTGGCCCCCAGAGAAGCTGGAAACGGCCCTGGATGAAAACCAGAGCTCACCAGAGCTCACCAGAGCTAACAAGAGCTCACCAGAGCTAACCAGAGGTAACCAGAGCTCACCAGAGGTAACCCTAAAACCAGAGCTAACCAGAGCTAACCAGAGCTCACCAGAGCTAACCAGAGGTAATCCTTACACCAGAGCTCACCAGAGCTAACCAGAGCTCACCAGAGCTAACCAGAGTTCACCAGAGATCACCAGAGCTAACCAGAGGTAACCAGAGCTAACCAGAGCTAACACTAACCCCAGAGCTCACCAGAGGTAACCAGAGCTCACCAGAGCTCACCAGAGCTAACCAGAGCTTACCAGAGCTAACCAGAGCTAACCAGAGCTTACCAGAGCTAACCAGAGCTTACCAGAGCTAACCAGAGCTAACCAGAGCTCACCAGAGCTAAGCAGAGCTTACCAGAGCTAACCAGAGCTAACCAGAGTTCACCAGAGATCACCAGAGCTAACCAGAGGTAACCAGAGCTAACCAGAGGTTACCCTAACAACAGAGCTCAACAGAGCTAACCAGAGCTAACCAGAGCTAACCAGAGCTAACGCTAACCCTAAACACCTGAACATCTCAGAGTTCTTGATGACGTGTCTGACTGGATCTGATGGACGTTTCTGATTCACTCATTCTGTTTCTCCGCATTTGAGATGTTCTGTTTGTTGTTTTTACGTCATTAAAGTAACAGGTCAGACTGAGTTTCGAGATGGAGGAGAAGTCAAAGGGTGTCTTCCTCCCACGGTACCAGAACATAAAAATGGATAAAAATAAAACGCAGCAGGACCTGGATCCTGATAAACACTCTGCTCCCTGAGATCGGGATGAAACTGGAGGTGTGGCCTCAGAATGACTGACAGGAACCATCATCAGGATGGATGGGTGGATGGATGGATGGATGGGTGGATGGATGGATGGATGGATGGATGGGTGGATGGATGGATGGATAGGTGGGTGGATGGATGGATGGATGGATGGATGGACGATGGATGGATGGATGGATGGATGGATAGATGAATGGATGGATGGATAGATGGATGATGGATGGATGGATGGATGGATGGATGGATGGATGGATGGATGGATGGATGGAT
>JAGFBZ010001699.1:35000-46799 GCA_018398805.1 Hirundichthys speculiger
AGTTCTTCTACCGACCACTAGAGGCTGCAGTTCCTCTATTGACCACTAGAAGCTAATATAATATAATATTTACATATGTTATAAATATCTATTAGTTTAAATTACACATTAATCATCATATTCATTTCTAATCTATCAGTCTTCTAATAATCAATCAGATGCTCATTAGACAATAAAAATGCTTTTATGTTTAAAAACGTCACATTTAGTCAGAAAATTGCAGATTTTGCAGATTTGCAGTAATTACTGTAAAACTGAGGATTTTGTCGCATAACTGCCCTAAAATCACACATTTTGCAACTTTCCATCTTTATATTGAAAATTTCTGTCATAAAAATTGACTTTTGCAAAAATCACAATTATTTATCCATGAAATTACGAATCAGCGTTATAAAATTGTCACTTTCAAACAGCTGCAAGTTTCTGTCCTAAAATATAAAACATGAGTTTCACAATATTTGTAATGGAGAGTATTTTTTTTTCATTTTCTCTTAAAATCACAAAATTTCTCAAAATTGCAATTTTCTGATATTGAATTAAAACTTTGTCTTAAAATCCCATTTTCATTTAAACGTAAAATCGTAGATTTCTCAGTAACAACTTTTCACAATAAAATCTCACAAAATCATGACTTTTAGTCATAAAATCACAAAATTGAGATTTTTTTTTTTTTTTTTTTTTTAGGAAAATTGCAACTTTTGTTGAATTGCATGTTTTTGCTGAAAAATAAAAGTTAATTTCTGTTGTCAAATCTTGAATTTGCAGCTTCTGGTGACAAACTGTCGACATACCTGCTCAGGTGGAAACGACACCTCCGGTCAGACAACAAAGGGGGAGGGGCTTAAGCACCACCTGGAGTCCACCTGTGCAGAGCCTGGGGTGACATCATGTCTGACGTCACAGAGTAACAGATTCATTCATCATCACTGATCGATTTAGAGGATTTGAACTCCGTCATCACGTCATCTGGTTCCCGCCCGCGGCCTCTGAAAAGGTGAACGCGGCTCTGCTGGGAGCTGGTAGGTGTGACCGCGTGGAGCGTTTGTGTGTCACGCTACAAGCTGGAGTGTGATGATGGTGAGGACCCCGCTCTCACACGAGTAAGTGCGCGCGCCTCCACAAAAAAACGACAGAGGAAGAGGAGAGAGAGAGAGAGAGAGAGAGAGAGAGGGAGCCGGGAGGCAGCGCCCCGACATCCAGCTCCGCTCTGACCGACGCTCAGGCACCGCAGGCCGGCTGAGAGATCCAAGCTTCCCCGCCCTCAGCGGAGATGGACTCCCCGTGACCATCCGGGCGGTGGAGGGGGGGTGGGGGGAGACGAGGGCTAGGCGGGGGTGGGGGTGGGGGGGGGAGAAACACCCAGAGCGGGGGGAGCAACCGAAAGAAGCGACCATGAGCGGCGTTCCGCTGCTGCGGCGGCCGCTGCCGCTCCTGCCGCGGACCCGGTGAGGCGCGGCGCGACACGCGCAACACGCTCCGGAGAAACCTGTCAGCCGAAACGACACGCCGAGGAGCATCAGCGGGAGGAGGGGGAGGCGGCGGGGTGGTGGTCGGAAACATGTCCGCCTCGGTGGGGCCCCAGGGCGGCCCGCGCCCACCCGCCGCGCCGCCGTCCATGCCGGATGTGCCGGACCTCAGCCACCTCACCGAGGAGGAGAGGAAGATCATCATGGCTGTGATGGCGCGGCAGAAGGAGGAGGAGGAGAAGGAGCGAGCCATGTTGAAGTAAGAGCACCGCCGTGCCGTTTCCGGTGAAGTTCGAACGCGAACCAGAACCGTCACGCGCGTTTCTCATCATTTTTGTCCGCGCTTCTGTCCGCGTCTCCGGTCCGCTCTGTGGGGCGGCCGGAGCCGGTCGTGCTCCTGGCGGAACCAGAACCTCAGCTGGTGACCTCAGCAGAGCGGACCGGACCGGACCCGGTCCGTGGATTCAGACAGCACCGGGTTAAAACCCGGTTCGGGTGACCTGGAACAGGGTCAGAGCGGTACAGGTGTGGATGTGGGGCTGGGGTGTGACGGGGGGGAGGGGGGGGGGGGATGAATCACAGCATCATCCATCCTTCACCCGCTTCTTTTCATCAATGGGGACTGCACCCCCCCCCCACCCCCTCCCTCATCAGTTTACACATCCCTCTTACGCACGCGTGTGGGCTGTTTAGACCGGGGGGGGGGGGGGGGGGGGGGGGGGGGGGGGGGGGGTCTGCGTGGACGATGCTCGCTCCCCGGGGGCGCAGATGGGGTGTGGTTGTCGGTCTCAGCAGGCCCGAACCGGAGGATGTGTCCGGACTGAGAACACAGAGAGGCGGAGAGGCGGAGCTCGGTCCAAACGCTGCGGGTTCCGATCAGACAGAGATCCGTCAGAGGCTGGAGATTAGGAGGAGAGCATCACGGGAAAGTGACAGCTGATAGGTTTTCATGGGGATGGGGGGGGGGGGGGGGGTTAATGTGCTCCCACCACACCCGCACCGGAGCACGTGAAGGAGCTGATGTTCTGGCTGGTGTGGGTTCAATGTTCCGAGAGGTTCCGTCATAAAGAGGTCCATTAATCATTAACGGAACCAGAACCGGAACTGGAGCAGGTTCTGCCTCCATGTTTCTCCAGAAGCTGCTCCAGTTACATAATATGGTGATAATGATGATGAAGTGGGGGGGGGGTGTAACAATATAGAAAATCTGATATCTCGATTATAGTGACCAATTTATCACGATTTATGATATTATCACGATATTCTTCATTGTTGTACAAATGTCCAAAAACACATACATTTAAATAATTTTATAAAATCTTGTGATTTTCTTGTCAAACTAAAACATCAGAAACCAAAATTTTATCAAAATGAATCTTTCACATTAAACGGAGAAACAACGTTTATTTTAAATGAACAAAATAAATAACAGGAACAAAGCTAATTTGTCTGGTGCAAGTTTAAACACTTTAACAACCATAGTAGGTCAAAATATGCAAACAATTATCAGGAACAAAAATTATAGTGAAGTTCAAATGAAATAAACTTTTAACTTTAAGCTGAACCTTAAATAAGTATAAATGTTTAAATAAAGAAACAGTTGTTTAGGAGCCAAATATGTTGTTCTGAATTGTAGTTCACTCTGTGTGTCTGTGGGTGTCGCTGTGTTGTTACCTGAGGGTCAGGTATAAAGGTAGCTGCCTGTTATTGGTTAGCTGTTAGCGCTGTGGCGCTAACTGCCGGCGTTATGGTTGTCGGATCAGTTAATGGAATAAATTAATATTCTAACTGCATCAGAAGAACATCGTTCCGGTCATTTTTAGATCGACACGCAACGGTAACGTTTACGAAATGTGAGTTAGCGAAGCGCGTCGACCAGGTTACTCTTTGTCAAACATCTCAGTAGCTTGAAGCATTAGCCTTAGCTCCTTCAAGTTGCTTCTACAAATTATAATAAAATGTAAACAAGTGCTCTGCAGACAGATAACTGTCCTCCACCAGTTGTCCCTCTGGATTCTTAAAAAAATAAATGTCCAGACCTCAGATTTCATCATTTTACTGGGTTGATAATTGTCCTGCGTGCTATCACCACTTTCCGCCATGCTAACGTTATGATGCCGATGTTACAAGCTACATATTCACGCGAGACACAGTCGTGAGTCGCTAGCAGACTTGACTGAGGCTGATATTAATTATCCCGCTAACCGACCGCGATAAAGAGATGAAGTCAAACATAAACGATATCGCGTTATCGTTATCACCTAAAATTTTACCACGCTTTACAGTAATACTGCTAACCGTTCCATCCGTAGACCCGTGTTTGGCAAAACTACAGTAAGATGAGTTCAGACACTTAAATGACACTTATAATATATAATATAATAAATAATATAAAATAATATCTACAGTTGTAATCTTTCAATGATACAGTTATTTGATCATGATCATCAGATTAGTTGAAAAAATTTTAACTTTTTTTAAATTAAAAAAATGGCAAATTTTCATCAGAAATTGTCACATAATTGTGACTTTTTGCTGTAAAATTACAAATTTAATTTAATGTCATGCATTTTTATGGTTAAAAAAATCAACTTTCACAATATGGAAAGTTTTAATAAAAAATTTTGATTTTATAATTACGTACAACTTGATGTCAGAAAAATTTGCCATAAAAATTTTATGTCCTGTAATTTCGCAAAGTACTGAGTTTTCCCACAAAGTTGCTTTTTTTTTTATCTTAAATTCATAAATTTTTGTTGTAAAATTGTGAAAAAAAACAACTTAGACCTAAAAGAGCATTTTTTTTGTTTATAAAATATCAAATTTAACAATATCGTGAATTTTTGTTAGCAAATCAAAATGGTTTGTCATAAATCATGAAATTAAGAAAATTTGATGCTTTAAAAGAAAACACATTTTCAGCTCAGAGTTTCTGACTTTATAAAAGTTTTGTTTTTTTTATTAAAAATGAAATTCTTACTTTGTAAACTTGAAAATTAAAAAAATAATCACATTCTAACTCTATAACTGTGTAAATTTAAAGTAAAAATCTTACTTTATTAACCTCTAAAAAATGAAATTAAATAAAAATTTCTGATATTTTTTTGTAAATTTTCCTTTTTAATCTAGATTTCTGGTTGGATAAACTTTTAAATATATATATAAAAATTCCAACTTTATAAATGTGCATTTTAAAAACAAACTAGAATTTTTGATGTTATAAATCTCCAAATAAAATAAAAATCTGAATGTCTGACTTTATAAACTTGAAAATAAAATCACATATATCAAACTGTTTTTGGCCATAAAGTCAAAGTTTGGCAGAAGAAATTTTCAAATTTTCAAGAACCGACGGAGAAAATCTTCCTTCTCTTTGATGAATCTGTCGTCTTTTTCACGGCCGCTCGGTTAAAGTTGGACCGCCGCCTTTCTTTGGAACAGAAACGTAACAAACAAGCGTCCTTGTAGCTTGGAGCCCCCTAGTGGTGGCCGGTGGGGCTGCAGAGTTCCTACTGGTGATCCTGGATGCTGATGGGAGGAGGACGCAGGTGTTTCTGGAGCACCTGCTGGTTTCTCATCCATTGGTCCAGTTGTCGGTTCTTTCTAACCCTCATCTCCAGCTCGGTGTCGGCCAACATGATCTCTGGAGGTAAAAACACAGCAGGTGGTCCCCTGAAGATGCTGAATGTTTGCTCGTGGTGTCAGGATGTTAGGAAGGAAACATGAACATCAGATCAGATAAAGCAACGAGATGATGCTGAGATGGAGAGCAGACGAGAAGCTGACGACGTCTGATGGAGCCTGGAGGTCATGATGGATCCAAGTCCTTCCTTCTGCTGGACGTTAACTGATCATTATTGATCTTCTAGGGAACAAATAATCCCTCATCATCTGGGAATCAATCACATGATCACATGTTTCTCTGGTTGACCCTGATTGACCCTGAAGCAGCTGGACACTGATGACAAGTAGGAAGCTGCAGTTCCTCTACCGACCACTAGAGACTGCAGTTCCTCCACCGACCACTAGAGGCTGCGGTTCCTCTACCGACCACTAGAGGCTGCAGTTCCTCTACTGACCACTAGAGACTGCAGTTCCTCCACTGACCACTAGAGGCTGCGGTTCCTCTACTGACCACTAGAGGCTGCGGTTCCTCTACCGACCACTAGAGGCTGCAGTTCCTCTACTGACCACTAGAGACTGCAGTTCCTCCACTGACCACTAGAGGCTGCAGTTCCTCTACTGACCACTAGAGGCTGCAGTTCCTCCACTGACCACTAGAGGCTGCAGTTCCTCTACCGACCACTAGAGGCTGCAGTTCCTCTCTTGACCACTAGAGGCTGCAGTTCCTCTACCGACCACTAGAGGCTGCAGTTCCTCTGTTGACCACTAGAGGCTGCAGTTCCTCTACTGACCACTAGAGACTGAAGTTCCTCCACCGACCACTAGAGGCTGCGGTTCCTCTACCGACCACTAGAGACTGCAGTTCCTCCACTAACCACTAGAGGCTGCGGTTCCTCTACTGACCACTAGAGGCTGCAGTTCCTCCACCGACCACTAGAGGCTGCGGTTCCTCTACTGACCACTAGAGGCTGCAGTTCCTCTACTGACCACTAGAGGCTGCAGTTCCTCTACTGACCACTAGAGACTGCAGTTCCTCCACTGACCACTAGAGGCTGCGGTTCCTCTACTGACCACTAGAGGCTGCAGTTCCTCCACCGACCACTAGAGGCTGCAGTTCCTCTACTGACCACTAGAGGCTGCAGTTCCTCTACTGACCACTAGAGGCTGCAGTTCCTCTACTGACCACTAGAGGCTGCAGTTCCCTCTACTGACCACTAGAGGCTGCAGTTCCTCTACTGACCACTAGAGGCTGCAGTTCCTCTACTGACCACTAGAGACTGCAGTTCCTCCACTGACCACTAGAGGCTGCAGTTCCTCTACCGACCACTAGAGGCTGCAGTTCCTCTATTGACCACTAGAGGCTGCAGTTCCTCTACCGACCACTAGAGGCTGCAGTTCCTCTGTTGACCACTAGAGGCTGCAGTTCCTCTACTGACCACTAGAGGCTGCAGTTCCTCTACTGACCACTAGAGGCTGCAGTTCCTCTACTGACCACTAGAGGCTGCAGTTCCTCTACTGACCACTAGAGGCTGCAGTTTCCTCTACTGACCACTAGAGGCTGCAGTTCCTCTATTGACCACTAGAGGCTGCAGTTCCTCTACCGACCACTAGAGGCTGCAGTTCCTCTACCACTGACCACTAGAGGCTGCAGTTCCTCTACTGACCACTAGAGCTGGCTGCAGTTCCTCTACTGACCACTAGAGGCTGCAGTTCCTCTACTGACCACTAGAGGCTGCAGTTCCTCTACCGACCACTAGAGGCTGCAGTTCCTCTACTGACCACTAGAGGCTGCAGTTCCTCTACTGACCACTAGAGGCTGCAGTTCCTCTACTGACCACTAGAGGCTGCAGTTCCTCTACTGACCACTAGAGGCTGCAGTTCCTCTACTGAGACGCATAGAGAGGCTGCAGTTCCTCTACTGACCACTAGAGGCTGCAGTTCCTCTACCGACCACTAGAGGCTGCAGTTCCTCTACTGACCACTAGAGACTGCGGTTCCTCTACCGACCACTAGAGGCTGCAGTTCCTCTACTGACCACTAGAGACTGCGGTTCCTCTACCGACCACTACAGGCTGCAGTTCCTCTACTGACCACTAGAGACTGCGGTTCCTCTACCGACCACTAGAGGCTGCAGTTCCTCTACCGACCACTAGAGACTGCAGTTCCTCTACTGACCACTAGAGACTGCAGTTCCTCCACCGACCACTAGAGGCTGCGGTTCCTCTACCGACCACTAGAGGCTGCAGTTCCTCTACTGACCACTAGAGACTGCAGTTCCTCCACTGACCACTAGAGGCTGCGGTTCCTCTACTGACCACTAGAGGCTGCAGTTCCTCTACCGACCACTAGAGGCTGCAGTTCCTCTACTGACCACTAGAGACTGCAGTTCCTCCACCGACCACTAGAGGCTGCGGTTCCTCTACTGACCACTAGAGGCTGCAGTTCCTCTACCGACCACTAGAGGCTGTAGTTCCTCTACTGACCACTAGAGGCTGCAGTTCCCTCTACTACCACCACTAGAGGCTGCAGTTCCTCTACTGACCACTAGAGGCTGCAGTTCCTCCACTGACCACTAGAGGCTGCAGTTCCTCTACCGACCACTAGAGGCTGCAGTTCCTCTATTGACCACTAGAGGCTGCAGTTCCTCTACCGACCACTAGAGGCTGCAGTTCCTCTGTTGACCACTAGAGGCTGCAGTTCCTCTACTGACCACTAGAGGCTGCAGTTCCTCTACTGACCACTAGAGGCTGCAGTTCCTCTACTGACCACTAGAGGCTGCAGTTCCTCTACTGACCACTAGAGGCTGCAGTTCCTCTACTGACCACTAGAGGCTGCAGTTCCTCTACTGACCACTAGAGGCTGCAGTTCCTCTATTGACCACTAGAGGCTGCAGTTCCTCTACCGACCACTAGAGGCTGCAGTTCCTCTACTGACCACTAGAGGCTGCAGTTCCTCTACTGACCACTAGAGGCTGCAGTTCCTCTATTGACCACTAGAGGCTGCAGTTCCTCTACCGACCACTAGAGGCTGCAGTTCCTCTGTTGACCACTAGAGGCTGCAGTTCCTCTACTGACCACTAGAGGCTGCAGTTCCTCTACTGACTGCTTCCTGACCACTAGAGGCTGCAGTTCCTCTACTGACCACTAGAGGCTGCAGTTCCTCTGTTGACCACTAGAGGCTGCAGTTCCTCTACTGACCATTAGAGGCTGCAGTTCCTCTACTGACCACTAGAGGCTGCAGTTCCTCTACTGACCACTAGAGGCTACAGTTCCTCTACCGACCACTAGAGGCTGCAGTTCTTCTACCGTCCACTTGGTTCTGGCTCCATCAGTCGGTCTTCATTGATCCTGTTCAAATGTTTACAGCAGAAAACAGCTGTATGGGGGGGTGAATAATTATTATACATCTTTTTTATAGTTCCCCTCCATCACTTTTCACTAGTTCTTTCTAGGTTTTGTTTGTACTGTGAAAGGTCCCGGGTCGGTTTCTTCTCTTGTGAGCCGGCGCGTAACAGGGCGTAATATTTTACCTCATCAGGTGAACTGATATAAAGCCGCAGGTCTGTCCAACATCTCCTTTTTACAGTCCCCAGACTCAACAGGAAACTGGTGGTACTGGGAACCAGAGAGGGCGGGACCAGACAGGCAGCACAGGACCAGCGGCTGGACGTTGAGCCTCAGCTGCCTGAGGGTCAGGGGGTTGGGGGGTTACCTGTTGGTGGCAGCCTCCACCTGCCCGGCGCTCCTGGACTCTTTCAGGTCCGTCCGGGCCGGTCGCAGCGCCACCTGTGACCTGGACTCACCTGGTCTGAGCCTCAGATCACAGCGAGGAACAGAAACCGGAAATCTTTACTCTGGAGAATCAATGAGCTTCTGAGGTTTCCAAAATATAAATATAGAAAAGAAATACGTCGGACATTAGCGTGCTCAGCAGCAGCGGTTGACGAGACGCCGTTACAGCAAATATGTACTTGAAGTCTTTTAATCTTTTTTTTTTTTATTGTGAAAACATAATAAAAACCATCTGATCTTAGACAAACACGACGACCTCAGAAGAGCAATAACATGTAGCCTTCCTTTCAAAAAAGAAGCCGTACTCCCCATGATGCAACAGCCTGTCGACCCTTCAGCAGCTCCTGAGTTTCCCTCGTCTTCCTCTGATCATCCCATGACCTGGTCCACCAGGACGTCAACTCCTGGGAGACAGACAGCTGTCTTCAATGTCCTCCACGTCCTCACTGCAGGACAGTTAACTCCAAAAAAAAGTCTGCTTCTCTAACACCATAGCTGATATCTTATCCTCTTGGAATTGTGTTAACACACACACCTGAAAGCTCCAGACCAGGAAGCTCCCAAAACACCTGCTTTAATAAAAGATCTGCTGATGATCAGTTCATCAATGATGATTTAAACGTCACGATTTACACGATTTAAAACAAAAGTCACTTATTTTTATAAAAAAAAATTATGATCACAAAATTCAGAATTAAGGCATAAAATAAAACTGAAAACAAACATCACAATTTAACAACAAATCTGTGGTTTTATTTTAGTTTAGAGTTTAGAGTTTTAGCATGGTCAGGTGGAGGTGGTGGAGACCAGTACAAACCAGTACAGACCAGTACAGACCAGTAGAGACCAGTACAGACCAGTAGAGACCAGTACAAACCAGTACAGACCAGTAGAGACCAGTAGAGACCAGTACAGACCAGTACAGACCAGTAGACCAGACCAGTACCAGTAAGACCAGTAGACCAGTACAGACCAGTACAGACCAGTAGACCAGTACAAACCAGTACAGACCAGTAGAGACCAGTACAGACCAGTACAGACCAGTAGAGACCAGTAGAGACCAGTACAAACCAGTAGAGACCAGTAAGACCAGTACAGACCAGTACAGTACCAGTACAGACCAGTAAGAGACCAGTACAGACCAGTACAGACCAGTAGAGACCAGTAAAGACCAGTACAGACCAGTAGAGACCAGTACCGACCAGTAGAGACCAGTACAGACCAGTACAGACCAGTAGAGACCAGTAGAGACCAGTACCAGTACCAGTACAGACCAGTAGAGACCAGTACAGAACCAGTAGAGACCAGTACAAGACCAGTACAGACCAGTACAGACCAGTACAGACCAGTAGAGACCAGTAGAGACCAGTAGACCAGTAAGAGACCAGTACAGACCAGTACAGACCAGTACAGACCAGTACAGACCAGTAGAGAGACCAGTACAGAGAGACCAGTAGAGACCAGTAGAGACCAGTAGAGACCAGTACAGACCAGTACAGACCAGTAGAGACAGTAAGACCAGTACAGACCAGTAGAGACCAGTACAGACCAGTAGAGACCAGTAGAGACCAGTTAGAGACCAGTAGACCAGTAGAGACCAGTAGAGACCAGTAAAGACCAGTACAGACCAGTAGAGACCAGTACAGACCAGTAGAGACCAGTACAGACCAGTAGAGACCAGTAGAGACCAGTACAGACCAGTACAGACCAGTAGAGACCAGTACAGACCAGTACAGACCAGTAGAGACCCTGATGAAGTCAAACAGGAAACCAGCAGCTCCAGCTGCTGCAGGAGGATCTACAAGCTGTTCTAGTCTTGGCTGTACTAGTCATGGCGGTTCTAGTCATGGCAGTACTAGTCATGGCGTTCCTAGTCATGGCAGTACTAGTCATGGCGGTTCTAGTCATGGCAGTACTAGTCATGGCGGTCCTAGTCATGGCGGTACTAGTCATGGCGGTTCTAGTCATGGTGCTTCTTGTCATGGCTTTACTAGTCATGGCGCTTCTAGTCATGGTGCTTCTAGTCATGGCGATTCTAGTCATGGCGGTCCTAGTCATGGCGGTTCTTGTCATGGCAGTACTAGTCATGGCGGTCCTAGTCATGGCGGTCCTAGGGATGGCAGTACTAGTCATGGCGGTCCTAGTCATGGCAGTACTAGTCATGGCGGTTCTCGTCATGGCAGTACTAGTCATGGCGGTCCTAGTCATGGCGGTTCTAGTCATGGCAGAACTAGTCATGGCGGTCCTAGTCATGGCGGTCCTAGTCATGGCAGTACTAGTCATGGCGGTACTAGTCATGGCGGTTCTAGTCATGGTGCTTCTAGTCATGGCGATTCTTGTCATGGCGGTCCTAGTCATGGCGGTCCTAGTCATGGCGGTACTAGTCATGGCGGTACTAGTCATGGCGGTCCTAGTCATGGCGGTCCTAGGGATGGCAGTACTAGTCATGGCGGTCCTAGTCATGGCAGTACTAGTCATGGCGGTTCTAGTCATGGCAGTACTAGTCATGGCGGTCCTAGTCATGGCGGTTCTAGTCATGGCAGAACTAGTCATGGCGGTCCTAGTCATGGTGCTTCTAGTCATGGCGATTCTTGTCATGGCGGTCCTAGTCATGGCAGTACTAGTCATGGCGGTACTAGTCATGGCGGTCCAGTCATGGCGTCCTAGGGATGGCAGTACTAGTCATGGCGGTCCTAGTCATGGCAGTACTAGTCATGGCGGTTCTAGTCATGGCAGAACGTAGTCATGGCAGTACGTCATGGCGGTCCTAGTCATGGCGGTTAGTGGGTTCTAGTCATGGCAGTCATGGCTACTAGTCATGGGCGGTCCTAGTCATGGCAGTACTAGGTCATGGCGGTCCTAGTCATGGCAGGTAGTCATGGCCAGTCATGGCAGTAACTAGTCATGGCGGTTCTAGT